>CM055117.1:117015993-117035993 GCA_029206835.1 Rana muscosa
ACTAGTTCAAAATCCACAATTTTCTTTGAAATAAAATCCATGAACGTGTATGTAGAATACTTTGCTGAAAACCCTGGGCTATCACATTGCCCATCCCCTAACAAGAAGACTGGTTTTCCTAACAATTCCTCAGTGACATTAGAAATCATAGTTTGCCAACTACGATCAATTGCTTTAAAAACAAATGCATTTTGAGCTCTGTGGAAAGAAGTTTTTCCAAACATTTGTATACCACAGAGATCAAACATTTCTCTTACTTTTGCGTAGCTTCCTCCAGTTAAAGTTATTGGCCCAGAAAGCAAAATATTACCAGCCGAATAATGTTTAATTTTGGGCTGGCTTTCCCAAAGTTTTGACCGGTGAAAATCTGTACAGATCGAGTGAACTGAAATCATTGTGCCAATAATTTTTTTCTCAATCTTTCTGATTTTAGAAAAACAGCCAGGTTCAGGGCAAATCATCGCATAAAGTAGTTTATCAAGGCAGCTTTCAAAAACAATAATTTTTTTCTCTTTCACCAAATTCAAGGGATGAGGAAGTGCATCTTCTGTTTCAATTTCCACCCCACTTTCACAAAGACTATGATCGCCTTTTTGGGGTGTATCACAATCTGACTCGTGAAAGCTCGGATCCTCCAGATAAGACAATTTTCTTTTAGTCCCAACTTCTGGACTTTCAACATACGGGTTGAAGGCCGATTTACTTTTTCTTGGTATTAGTGAAGGGGTAGACAACACAGGTAAAGAGGGCGAAAAAGAGATCATGGATTGAACTTCTGTTGTCTTTTGATGACTTTCTGGTGTTGACACTAGAAGTGGTGTCATTAAAAGATCCTCTTTGCTACAATACGAATGTTCTAAAAAAATTGTATCACTTGTACCTTCCGATTCCACAAATTCAGAATGTCCAAGGCCAGTTTGTGTGCAGGCGTCGTTGTTTGTCACATGTTTAGATTGAATACTAACATGACATTGGCAAGTACATGTATCACTGACCACGGCTGTCTGAGAGGTTCCAGCCTTCATGTGTTGTGTCATCCATATTTTTTTCAATCTATTAAGCCATTTATTTCCATTTTTTCTGTGGTTCTTGTTTCATTAAATATGGTAGGAACAGATTGAGGACTTAATCTCCTTTGACTTCCCCTCATAATAAAGCACTCACTTTCAAAATGTGAAGAACACATACGATAAATATCAGAACGAATGTCCGCTTTGATAATTGGAATATATTCTTCTATCATTCCTGTGTCCATTCCAGCATTGCGCAGCCATATTTTGATTTGCTGTTCCTCTTTCGGAAAAGCAAAATAACTTAATTTTGTTTCTTTATTTCCGGGAGTAGTGCAGTTTGAACAAAATTTTGCCATGCATCCTGGCATTTCTACTGCTTATATAAAAAATTATAGTTAGTGAAGAACAAAATATCCATTAAGAAGTTTGGGTATGTATTTAGTAAAATGTTATATATTAAATAAATATTACTATAAATCAACAATTTATTTTATTCATGTTAATGGCTGTGTACTAAAAAAAAGCAATCAATAAAATATTCAATTGATTACATTATTATCTCTCTGTTATTATTTTTAAATAATTAAAAATAATAAAATTATTTATTTGGACTAGATATTTAAATAAAAAAAAACAATCATTATAATATAATTAAACTAAAATAAACATATATATGTGTATTCAACTAAACAAAAGACAACAACGCTTTAATTTCATAATATAATATATCTTTATTTTAATTTAAGTAGTGATATAAACAAATAATAATTGTTAAAAAATATATTATTATTATTATTATTATTAAATAGAGAATCAAAAAAAAAAAAAAAAGGGTAAATAAAAGTAAAAAATAAGAAAAATGTATAAATACAGCGAGAGACCTATAGAGAAAGATAGAGAGGTGTTACATAGAGGAAAAGAGAGAGAGGGTTACATAGCGGAAAAGAGAGAGAGGGTTACATAGAGGAAAAGAGAGAGAGGGTTACATAGAGGAAAAGAGGGAGAGGGTTACATAGAGGAAAAGAGGGAGAGAGGTACAGAGGGAAAGAGAAAGAGGAAGAGGTAAAGGGAGAGAGAAAGAGAGAGGAAAAGGAGGGAGTGATAGAGAAAGAGAGAGGGAATGAGGGAGAGAGGGAGAGAGAGGGGGAGAGAGAGAGGGGGAGAGAGAGAGGGGGAGAGAGGGAGGGGGAGAGAGGGAGAGAGGGGGAGAGAGGGAGAGAGGGGGAGAGGGGGAGAGAGGGGGAGAGAGGGGGAGAGGGGGAGAGAGAGGGAGAGAGAGAGAGAATGAGGGAGGAAAAAAATGGGAAAAAGGTAGAGCAAGAGAGAGAAAGGGAGAAAGGGAAAGAGGGAGTGATAGAGGGAGAGAGAGGAAATGAGGGAGAGAGAGAGAGAGAGAGAATGAGGGAGGAAAAAAAAGGGAAAAAAAGGTAGAGCAAGAGAGAGAAAGGGAGAAAGGGAAAGAGGGAGTGATAGAGGGAGAGAGAGGAAATGAGGGAGAGAGAGAGAGAGAGAGAGAGAGAATGAGGGAGGGAAACAATGGGAAAAAGGTAGAGCAAGAGAGAGAAAGGGAGAAAGGGAAAGAGGGTGTGATAGAGGGAGAGAGAGGAAATGAGGGAGAGAGAGAGAGAGAATGAGGGATGAAAAAAAGGGAAAAAAAGGTAGAGCAAGAGAGAGAAAGGGAGAAAGGGAAAGAGGGAGTGATAGAGGGAGAGAGAGGAAATGAGGGAGAGAGAGAGAGGGAATGAGGGACGAAAAAAAAGGAAAAAAGTTGAGAGAGAGAAAGAGGGAGTGATATAAGGAGAGAACGTTAAGATAGAGGGAGAGTAAGAGGGATAGAAAGAGAGAGAGAGAGGAAAAAAGGAAGTGATAGAGAAAGAGAGATGGAGGGAATGAGGGAGGAAAAAAAAGGGAAAAAAAGGTAGAGCAAGAGAGAGAAAGGGAGAAAGGGAAAGAGGGAGTGATAGAGGGAGAGAGAGGAAATGAATGAGAGAGAGAGAGAGAGTGAATGAGGGACGAAAAAAAGGAAAAAAGTAGAGAGAGAGAAAGAGGGAGTGATATAAGGAGAGAAAGTGGAAGATAGAGGGGGAGTAAGAGGGATAGAAAGAGAGAAAGAGAGAGAGAGGAAAAGAGGGAGTGATAGAGAAAGAGAGATAGAGGGAATGAGGGGGGGGGGAAACAAAGGGAAAAAGGTAGAGCAAGAGAGAGAAAGGGAGAAAGGGAAAGAGGGAGTGATAGAGGGAGAGAGAGGAAATGAGGGAGAGAGAGAGAGAGAGAGAATGAGGGAGGAAAAAAAAGGTAGAGCAAGAGAGAGAAAGGGAGAAAGGGAAAGAGGGAGTGATAGAGGGAGAGAGAGGAAATGAATGAGAGAGAGAGAGAGTGAATGAGGGACGAAAAAAAAAGGAAAAAAGTAGAGAGAGAGAAAGAGGGAGTGATATAAGGAGAGAAAGTGGAAGATAGAGTGGGAGTAAGAGGGATAGAAAGAGAGAAAGAGAGAGAGAGAGGAAAAGAGGGAGTGATAGAGAAAGAGAGATAGAGGGAATGAGGGAGGGAAACAAAGGGAAAAAGGTAGAGCAAGAGAGAGAAAGGGAGAAAGGGAAAGAGGGAGTGATAGAGGGAGAGAGAGGAAATGAGGGAGAGAGAGAGAGAGAGAGAGAGAATGAGGGAGGAAAAAAAAGGGAAAAAAATGTAGAGCAAGAGAGAGAAAGGGAGAAAGGGAAAGAGGGAGTGATAGAGGGAGAGAGAGGAAATGAGAGAGAGAGAGAGAGAGAGAGGGAATGACGGACGAAAAAAAAGGAAAAAAGTAGAGAGAGAGAAAGAGGGAGTGATATAAGGAGAGAACGTGGAAGATAGAGGGAGAGTAAGAGGGATAGAAAGAGAGAAAGAGAGAGAGAGAGGAAAAAAGGGAGTGATAGAGAAAGAGAGATGGAGGGAATGAGGGAGGGAAACAAAGGGGAAAAGGTAGAGCAAGAGAGAGAAAGGGAGAAAGGGAAAGAGGGAGTGATAGAGGGAGAGAGAGGAAATGAGGGAGAGAGAGAGAGAGAGAATGAGGGAGGAAAAAAAAGGGAAAAAAAGGTAGAGCAAGAGAGAGAAAGGGAAAGAGGGAGTGATAGAGGGAAAGAGGAAATGAATGAGAGAGAGAGAGTGAATGAGGGACGAAGAAAAAGGAAAAAAGTAGAGAGAGAGAAAGAGGGAGTGATATAAGGAGAGAAAGTGGAAGATAGAGGGGGAGTAAGAGGGATAGAAAGAGAGAAAGAGAGAGAGAGGAAAAGAGGGAGTGATAGAGAAAGAGAGAGAGAGGGAATGAGGGAGGGAAAAAAGGGAAAAGGGTAGAGCAAGAGAGAGAAAGGGAGAAAGGGAAAGAGGGAGTGATAGAGGGAGAGAGAGGAACTGAGGGAGAGAGAGAGAGAGAATGAGGGAGGAAAAAAGGGAAAAAAAGGTAGAGCAAGAGAGAGAAAGGGAGAAAGGGAAAGAGGGAGTGATAGAGGGAGAGAGAGGAAATGAGGGAGAGAGAGAGAGAGGGAATGAGGGACGAAAAAAAAGGAAAAGAGTAGAGAGAGAGAAAGAGGGAGTGATATAAGGAGAGAAAGTGGAAGATAGAGGGAGAGTAACAGGGATAGAAAGAGAGAAAGAGAGAGAGAGGAAAAGAGGGAGTGATAGAGAAAGAGAGATAGAGGGAATGAGGGAGGGAAACAAAGGGAAAAAGGTAGAGCAAGAGAGAGAAAGGGAGAAAGGGAAAGAGGGCGTGATAGAGGGAGAGAGAGGAAATGAGGGAGAGAGAGAGAGAGAGAATGAGGGATGAAAAAAAGGGAAAAAAAGGTAGAGCAAGAGAGAGAAAGGGAGAAAGGGAAAGAGGGAGTGATAGAGGGAGAGAGAGGAAATGAGGGAGAGAGAGAGAGGGAATGAGGGACGAAAAAAAAGGAAAAAAGTTGAGAGAGAGAAAGAGGGAGTGATATAAGGAGAGAACGTTAAGATAGAGGGAGAGTAAGAGGGATAGAAAGAGAGAGAGAGAGGAAAAAAGGAAGTGATAGAGAAAGAGAGATGGAGGGAATGAGGGAGGAAAAAAAAGGGAAAAAAAGGTAGAGCAAGAGAGAGAAAGGGAGAAAGGGAAAGAGGGAGTGATAGAGGGAGAGAGAGGAAATGAATGAGAGAGAGAGAGAGAGTGAATGAGGGACGAAAAAAAGGAAAAAAGTAGAGAGAGAGAAAGAGGGAGTGATATAAGGAGAGAAAGTGGAAGATAGAGGGGGAGTAAGAGGGATAGAAAGAGAGAGAGAGGAAAAGAGGGAGTGATAGAGAAAGAGAGATAGAGGGAATGAGGGGGGGGGAAACAAAGGGAAAAAGGTAGAGCAAGAGAGAGAAAGGGAGAAAGGGAAAGAGGGAGTGATAGAGGGAGAGAGAGGAAATGAGGGAGAGAGAGAGAATGAGGGAGGAAAAAAAAGGTAGAGCAAGAGAGAGAAAGGGAGAAAGGGAAAGAGGGAGTGATAGAGGGAGAGAGAGGAAATGAATGAGAGAGAGAGAGAGAGAGAGAGTGAATGAGGGACGAAAAAAAAGGAAAAAAGTAGAGAGAGAGAAAGAGGGAGTGATATAAGGAGAGAAAGTGGAAGATAGAGTGGGAGTAAGAGGGATAGAAAGAGAGAAAGAGAGAGAGGAAAAGAGGGAGTGATAGAGAAAGAGAGATAGAGGGAATGAGGGAGGGAAACAAAGGGAAAAAGGTAGAGCAAGAGAGAGAAAGGGAGAAAGGGAAAGAGGGAGTGATAGAGGGAGAGAGAGGAAATGAGGGAGAGAGAGAGAGAGAGAGAATGAGGGAGGAAAAAAAGGGAAAAAAATGTAGAGCAAGAGAGAGAAAGGGAGAAAGGGAAAGAGGGAGTGATAGAGGGAGAGAGAGGAAATGAGAGAGAGAGAGAGGGAATGACGGACGAAAAAAAAGGAAAAAAGTAGAGAGAGAGAAAGAGGGAGTGATATAAGGAGAGAACGTGGAAGATAGAGGGAGAGTAAGAGGGATAGAAAGAGAGAAAGAGAGAGAGAGAGGAAAAAAGGGAGTGATAGAGAAAGAGAGATGGAGGGAATGAGGGAGGGAAACAAAGGGGAAAAGGTAGAGCAAGAGAGAGAAAGGGAGAAAGGGAAAGAGGGAGTGATAGAGGGAGAGAGAGGAAATGAGGGAGAGAGAGAGAGAGAATGAGGGAGGAAAAAAAAGGGAAAAAAAGGTAGAGCAAGAGAGAGAAAGGGAAAGAGGGAGTGATAGAGGGAAAGAGGAAATGAATGAGAGAGAGAGAGAGTGAATGAGGGACGAAGAAAAAGGAAAAAAGTAGAGAGAGAGAAAGAGGGAGTGATATAAGGAGAGAAAGTGGAAGATAGAGGGGGAGTAAGAGGGATAGAAAGAGAGAAAGAGAGAGAGAGGAAAAGAGGGAGTGATAGAGAAAGAGAGAGAGGGAATGAGGGAGGGAAAAAAGGGAAAAGGGTAGAGCAAGAGAGAGAAAGGGAGAAAGGGAAAGAGGGAGTGATAGAGGGAGAGAGAGGAACTGAGGGAGAGAGAGAGAGAGAGAATGAGGGAGGAAAAAAGGGAAAAAAAGGTAGAGCAAGAGAGAGAAAGGGAGAAAGGGAAAGAGGGAGTGATAGAGGGAGAGAGAGGAAATGAGGGAGAGAGAGAGAGAGGGAATGAGGGACGAAAAAAAGGAAAAGAGTAGAGAGAGAGAAAGAGGGAGTGATATAAGGAGAGAAAGTGGAAGATAGAGGGAGAGTAACAGGGATAGAAAGAGAGAAAGAGAGAGAGAGGAAAAGAGGGAGTGATAGAGAAAGAGAGATAGAGGGAATGAGGGAGGGAAACAAAGGGAAAAAGGTAGAGCAAGAGAGAGAAAGGGAGAAAGGGAAAGAGGGAGTGATAGAGGGAAAGAGAGGAAATGAGGGAGAGAGAGGGAATGAGGGACGAAAAAAAAAGGAAAAAAGTAGAGGGAGAGAGAGAAAGAAAGAAAGGGAAAGAGGGAGTGATAGAGGGAGAGAGAGGAAATGAGGGAGAGAGAGAGAGAGAGAGAGAATGAGGGAGGAAAAAAAAGGAAAAAAGTAGAGGGAGAAAGAGAGAGAAAGAGGGAGTGATATAAGGAGAGAAAGTGGAAGATAGAGGGAGAGTAAGAGGGATAGAAATAGAGAAAGAGAGAGAGAGAGGAAAAGAGAGAATGATAGAGAAAGAGGGATAGAGGGAGAGAAAGAGGGAATGAGGGAGAGAGAGAGGGAATGAGGGAGGAAAAAAAAGGGAAAAAGGTAGAGCAAGAGAGAGTAAGAGAGATAGAGTGAGAGAAAGAGGGATAGATGGATAAAGAAAGGGAATGAAGGAGAAATAAAAAAATAAAAAATAAAAAACACAAAATATACCAAGAGTACTAATAAGATATTCTTGCATGGGTTTGAAAAATTCAAATCAACTTGTCTTGTGTAATCTAGGAAATAAAAAATATATAATAAAATTTAATGTTGTATTAAACTAAAATTTTTTGTGTTTTTATAAGATGTGATATATAATATATTTGTTATATTAGAAGCAAAGTGAGATGTGTATATACATAAATATATATACACACACACACACACACACACACACACATATTTTGATTTTATATATATATATATATATATATATATATATATATATATAACACACACAAACACACACACACACACACAAAATATACCTTCTAAAACTACACACATTCTCCACATGACAAACACGTAGAAAATTTATATAAAATTTTTAATGAAAAAAAAATGATAAATTTGATCTATAAGAAGAATATTATATATTTTTTTTTTTAAATTATTAAAAGAATATGATTTTTTTTAAAAAAAATTATTGATAAATATATATATATATATATTTGTTTTTTAAAGATAAACTAGAAAAAAATGATCTAATGTAAACGCACGCACACACACACACACAACATATTTTAAATATACATACATGGGTAATCACAACAACATATATATATATATATATATATATATACATACATGATAAAAAAAATATATTATCTTACCTGATTAAAAAGCGTATGATAAAGTAATATGAGAAATCGAAGTTGTAATACCAGTTAAACAATCTAGAAAAAAATATATATTTATAGATTTTATTTTAATAAGCTATTAATATATATATTATCAATAATATTTAAAATATTATAGTCAAGAAAACAGCAATAAAATATATAAATATAACAATTTATAACATTTAATACATTTTAAAGTAGATATTTATATAAATGTGATCAATATACATACCTGTAAATATATGCAAGGAAACGTGGAAAAAACTGATTATCTGTTCCTTTCTTTACAAACGAACGAATAAAAATTACCTTAAAAAAACAAGTAAAATATATTAAAATGAATGAAAATATATATACATTGAACATATATGTATAAAATTAAAATTGCTTACCTTTTCAAGTAATTTGCGAACAGATATCTATAATCAAATTTTCGTTCAGATGATTTGTATGCCGTCCTTTACTTCGTGTCCGCAGATGTATAATGGCAAAATACACCTTCGTTCCCTTATCTAAAATGGCGGAATTAGATCCGCCCCCGTCACATGACCGGCTAGACGAGTCACGTGACGATACACTTATCGTGAGATCTGACTCTAAGGAGGGTACATTGTAGTCCTCGGAAGCAGGACAATTTGCTCCCAGGATCCACTGCGAGAATAGGAGCATAGTAAAGGACACGCCTACTCCCGCGGGAGTAAATCCGGAAGTAAGAATAAAGATATAAGATAAAGGCAAAACTACTTAAAAAAAAAAAAAAAAGGTTAGTGCTATTATTTTTTAGGTGATAAGAGGAAATAATGATCTTAAAGTTAAATATGTGGGTGAACCTCTGCTTTAATTCAGCAAACAATTGTCTGAGGGAGCATAAACACGGTCGGATTATCCGACACAACACGTCCATCAGACAATTATGGCCAAAAAATTGGATTGTGTGTACGGGCCTTGAGCTATGGGGCTGGAGGAAGTAAACAACGGACTAAAAGTGCAGTGATGTCACCTCCCTTGTGCTCCATTGAAATCTATGAGTCCCACTGCTTAAAGCGGAGTTCCACCCAAAAGTGGAACTTCTGCTCATCGGATTCCTCCCCCGCTCTGGTGCAATTGGCACCTTTCGGGAGGGGGGACAGGATACCTGTCAAAGACAGGTATCCTTTCCCACTTCCTGGAGTCCGGCCGCGGACTCCATAGTAATCAGTGCATATTTATAGCACTGATTGCTCTGTAAATTTCAATGGTCCCAAAAATGTGTCAAAAGTGTCCGACCTGTCCGCCGCAACATCGCAATACCACAAAAAAAATCACAGATTACTGCCATTACTAGTAAAAAAAAAAAAAAAAACATAAAAACGCCGCCATATAAATGCCATAAATCTTTCCTAAGTTTGTAGACGCTATATCTTTTGTGCAAACCAATCAATATACGTTTATTGCAATTTTTTTTTTTTACCAAAAATTTGTAGAAGAATACATATTGGCCTAAACTGAGGAAAAAAATGTAATAAAAAATACTGTATCTATCGGCCTATAACACACACTTTTTTCCCCTTAAAATCAGGGGGAAATCGTGGGTGCGTGTTATACGCCGATCCCCGTCGATCTCCGCTGATTGTGAGTTGAGCGGAGCGATCGCCGCCGAGATACACATAGCCGAGTGCACTCGGCTCTTCTCGGCTTTGCTCACGGTCACGCCCAGTCCCACCATTGGACCTGTGTTATGTCCATCATAGGGCGGGCCTGGGCGTGACTGTGAGTGGAGCCGAGAAGAGCCGAGTACACTCGGCTATGTGTATCTCAGCTCCGCCCAGTCTCTGCGATCTCGGTGGCGTTTGCTCCGCTCCGCCCAGTCTCTGCGATCTCGGTGGCGTTTGCTCCGCTCCGCCCAGTCTCGGCGGCGCTAATTTTAAATTCATTAAAGGCTGCAATTGACACTGGGGGCAAGGCTGCACTGACAAGGCTGCAATGGACACTGGGGGCAAGGCTGCACTGACAAGGCTGCAAATGACACTGATAAGGCTGCATTGATGGACATTTAAATGTAAGTTTTTTTTCCTTAAACTTCCCTCCTAAAAGTTTTTTTTCCTTTTAAATTCCCTCCTAAACTTGGGGTGCGTGTTATACGCCAATAAATATGGTAAATTGGGATATTTACTGTAGCAAAAAGTAATAGATATTGTGTTTTTTTCAAAATTGTCACTATTTTTTTGTTTATAGCGCAAAAAATAATAACCGCAGAGGTGATCAAATACCACCAAAAGAAAGCTCTATTTGTGAGAAAAAAAGGACATCAATTTTGTTTTGGTACAACATCGCACGACCGCGCAATTGTCAGTTAAAGCTACGCAGTGCCATTTCGCAAAAAATGGCCTGGTCTTTGGGCAGCCAAATCTTCCAGGGCTGAAGCGGTTAAATATGGAAATGTGGTTCCAAAGTTGGAATTCACCTTTAATGCTTGTAACAGACTGCAACATATATGTCATTTTACATCAGACAAACAGAGAGCCAAAAGGTAAAGTGTAACTAAAGGCACAATTTTTTTTCATTTTTGATAACTCCCATCAGTTGTTTTTTTTTTCATCTGTGTCCCACTAGGAAGATTTCCCTTCAGTTGCTGTCCCATAGCCAAACAGGATGTAAGAGGAAAGCCCTCCAAAATGAGGAAATCCCGATGTGTCACCAGGGTCACCAAAACTATTTTCCCTATTGGAAGATTTCCTATCCATTAGTGTTCTAATGTTAACCTAAAATGTGGGGTTTTCTTTCACTTTCACTTTTAATGAAAATGGTATAAAATAAAGAGGGTGAATCTCCCTAATGGGGACAGCAATAAATATGACAGATAATCATCTCTATCTTAACCCTATCGCAAAAAAAAAGGTTTTGCCTTTGATTATACTTTAAAGCAAAACTTTAGTTTTGTTTAGAAAAAACTCTACAGATGAGCTGTATACTATATGTTGCAACAATTTCAGCAAATTTTGTTGCAGGCTCAGACCTTTCTCTGTTAAAAAAATTATGGTTGCCTCACTATGTCCTTTTGCAGACTTACGGGCAGTGTCTGCCTTCTTGTTCATCTCTTGAGTAGAGTTGAGCGGACACCTGGATGTTCGGGTTCGGCCGAACTTCGGAAAAAAGTTCGGGTTCGGGACCGAACTTTAACCCGAACCCGAACCCGAACCCCATTGAAGTCAATGGGGACCCGGACTTCTAAGGACTAGAAAGGCTCTAAAAAAGTAATGGAAAGGGCTAGAGGGCTGCAAATGGCAGCAAAATGTTGTTAAGAGCATGGCAAGTGCTCTGAAAACAAATGTGGATAGGGAAATAACTTAAAATAACATTAAAAAAATAAAAAAATATGCTGGAGGCCCCCTTTTCAGCAGAAGAGGTACGGGAAGTCATTAAGAACCTCAGAAACTCGACGGCACGATGCCACACATATGGTGGGAATGCCCCAGAATACGCCCTTTCTGGAATAAATTATTCAATTTAATGGATAAGCTAGTGGGAAAATAAAATACTTTGAAATAAAAATGTAGCGGGGTGCTAAATTTAAGGGAAGTGTTTGAGTGGTAAATAGGCTCAAACACCCTAATTCTGTAGGATTCATGGACCATTTTGTCCTCGGGGGACAGTATTGGTGTGCAGTTCCCTGCGGCCTACAGGTGGCGCTGCCATGGTAGGCTAGGGTTGAACTGCCGATACAGTGCTGTGCCTTTTGTGTCCCCTCTTGGCAGTAGTACAGCGGGGCGGGGAACCTGCTGTGCATGCCGGGAGAGCATATAAAAGGGGCAGACCTTTGGCCTGTGGGATGATGTCCAGTGGGGTCCACGCCCAGGTGCCTTCGGCCTGGGTGCATGTGTTCCTGTTCCATCTCGGGTACCTTTAGCCCGGGGTGAGGTACTATCCTGGAGTTCCTGCTGCCCTGGGTATGGAGGCCTAGGTGCGGGAGTAAAGCCTGGAGTCCAGAGCCTTTGTCTGGAGTCCGCTAAGGGTCGAGGAGTCTTAGGGTGCAGCCTCGTGTAGGGGACCATGTTCCAGGGAAGGGAGGATCATTCTGATGGACCGATGTGGGAGTCACGGTGAAGGAAGCGTCTGTTGACTCCCTGGAGAGATGTCTTCCCCTTGATATGGGCTAGGTTCGTAGAAGGAGAAGCTCAAGGTCATCTTGACTGTATCAGAGGCCTTATTCACCCGGCCCGTGGCAGGGGCCTTATACACCCTGGTCTGTGGCAGAGACCAAAGTTCTCCAGGTCCGTGGCAGGGGCCTTGTACACCCGGTCTGTGGCAGAGACCAACCTCAAGGTCTGTGGCAGAGACCACACAGTAGAAGAAAACTATATAGAAATTGTTTATTTCACACACCTCCACATATGTATAACACGCTGCTAAATATTTTTTGTGGCCCTAAATGGCGTTTTTTGGAAGACCACAACACACCCACAGTACGTAACCGCTGAATAGCACAGCTACAGAACTGCAGAAAATGCTATTCCAAAAAAATTTTGTTTTTTTAGTATAGCACAGTAGAAGACAAATATATAGAAATGGTTTATTTCACACGCCTCCACATATGTATAACACACTGCAAAATATTTTTTGTGGCCCTAAATGGGTCTTTTTGCAAGCGTACATTAAAGTGCAATTTTTTTTTATTTTTTTTTGCCCTAAACGGGTCTTTTTTTGCACGAGCAAAATAAAATGCTAATTTTTTATTTTTTTTGCCCTTAATGGGTCTTTTGGAAAAGAGCACAATAAAGTGCCTTTTTTTTTTGCCCTAAATGGATCTTTTTCCAAGAGCAGAATACACCCACAGTATGGAAACGGTGTATCTCTCAATGTAATATATGCTTGCAGATAAAAGGTAGATTCTCTCTGACACTGGGCTCATGGCAGTGTAAAAAGACTGCACTGCAACACAGGTAAACCTATGCAGATTGCTGAGTTATATCTCTGAATCTGGACTCCTATTCCTATATAATATATCTCTCTCCCTGAAAGCACCAACAGGAACCTGGCCCTACACTACACTGTCTCTCTATCTTTTCCCCCAGATTCCAGAATCAGGACTAACTCATGTATTTTTCAATCTCTCCCTAAAAGCAGCAGCAGCAGACAAGATCCTCTCCCTATCTATTCTGAAGCAGAGTGACGTGTGTGCTGTGTGCCTCTAGCTTATATAGAAGCTGGGTCACATGTTGCACTGACCAATCACAGCCATGCCATTAGTAGGCATGGCTATGATGGCTTCTAAGGGCACACCAGCTAATCAAAAGGTGATTGACTGGCCCCTGAAGCATTTCTAACTGCGCCATTAGATTGCCGAACCCGAACCCGGACTTTCGCGCAAAGTCCGGGTTCGGGTTCGGGAAAAAGCTAAAGTTCGGTACGGACCCGAACTTTACAGTTCGGGTTCGCTCAACCCTACTCTTGAGCAATCATAGTGTTGTAATGAGAAAATGAGCACCATTCACATACTTTTAGCTCTACAGCATCTTAAAATATCTATGATCAAAAGGAACAAAGCTCCTATTTCAGCATATAACTTTATTTGACTTCCATCTATGCAGACTTCTGAGAAAATGTAGTGATCCAATCACTCAAGCATTAAATAATATATCTGAGGGCATGCCATGGACAGTGTATAGAATGCTCCCAGTCTTCCATAGTAAAAGGATGCACCATTAGGATTTTTAGAAAATCATAGCAGCTGCAGATTGAATTGTAATGGTAATTTTAAGAGCCATCAAAAAAAAAAATATATATATATATATATGTACAAAGCAATTTGATATATATATGTAGCAGGGTCCTTAATTTAGGGGAAGTGTTTGAGTGGTAGTTGTGCTCAAACACCCCAATTGTCAGGATTCTATCAACCATTTTGTCTGCAGGGAGAGTATCGGTGTGTAGTTCCCTGTGGCCTGCAGGTGGCGCTGCCATGGTAGGCCAGGGCTGAACCGCTGATACAGTGCTGTGCCTTGTGTGTCCCCGCTCAGCAGCCGTACCGTGGGTGTGGCAGGCCTGCTGTGCATGCTGGGAGAGGATATAAAAAGGGCAGACGCTGCCTGTTCGGGGTCTGTCCGTTCTGTCGTAGTCAGGGGTCCTACCCCAGGAGTGTGTTCCTGTCCGCCCTGGGCACCTTTGGCCCAGGGGCGGAGGTCGGTGAATCAGTCCCAGGCACCTTTAGCCCTGGGACTGCAGCAAAGGCCTTGGGCCCAGCACCTTCGGCTGGGGCCCATCGAGGATCGAGGAATCCCAGGGTGCCGCCTTGCGAGGGGACCCGTATCTTAGACGAGGAGGCCGGGGGAGGAACTGTTCCGAGGGACCGGTGAGAAGTCACGGTGAAGGAAGGGTCCCGGTAACTCTCTGGAGGGATGTCTTCTCCTTACATAGAGGCCAAGTTTTGAAGTCCTAAGTTAACCAGGTCTGTGGCAGAGACCAAGTTCAACCAGGTCTGTGGCAGAGACCAAGTTCAACCAGGTCTGTGGCAGAGACCAAGTTCAACCAGGTCTGTGGCAGAGTCCAAGTTCACCAGGTCTGTGGCAGAGACCAAGTTCAACCAGTCTGTGGCAGAGACTGTGCGGTTAAGTTAGAGTGCCATTTGGCTGCTAGTCCCTTCCTAGGGAGACTATCCATCTGGGCTGAGTCTGCTTGAGAAGCCGAGCAGTGAAGTGATTGTGTTTGTGCCTGGACCTCTCCCACACCTTGTGCTGTCCTGTCTTTTACTCCAACCTTTTCCTATCAGAGACTGTTATTTTGCAAAGAGAAAATAAACTCTGCGTTGGAGTTGCAGCTGGTGTGGACATTCAAGTTACTGGGGAGAACAAGGACTTATCTCTATCTATTGTAGAGGTGAGAATCATTCTCTGGAGGATTCCGGTTTCTGACCGTGGAGACCCGCTAATAACACCGCTCAACCTCTTTACACAGGAGGGTACGGGCTTGTGGCGTGGTGTGCCCTCTCTACTTGCGAGGGGTCAAAGGCAGGTAAAGTTGGTTGAGGTCGCTATATGCGGGGGCTCCAGTCCGGGATTTCTACGGCTGGAAAGGAGTGGAAAACCCCCCCAGAGTTTGAACTTTATTCCCCTGTGAAGTTCCGTGGAGGTCGGCCATATTTGAAAGAACAGTGACTGCACCACGAGGAGAGCCCAGGCTGCGTAGTTCGTGGGTGTGCCTAAAGTGAGAAAGCCAGCGAACATTGCAGAAGATGGGAGGAGCCTCGCCATGTGATGAGTTATACGTGGTGACTTTGGCGCAAAAAGGACAGTGCGCGATGAATCGACAAGCGGGTAACATGGCGTCTAATGCCTCATGGATTCCGATCACTTCAACCATGAACATTACCTCGTTTGCTGCTTCTGTGACCAACACAGGGATCCGACTGAAGGCTCGGAGTCACTTGGCTCTCTATGTCTGCAGAGAGGCGGAGGCCCTTGGAGTGGTTTGTCCCGGATGCCAGGGACTGGTGGTGCATCTTAGGCCTTTTGGAAGATGTGAGCAGTTCAAAGAATTCCTGTTTGAGGTAGAACAGCCTACTGAAAAACCTTGGGCCTTCCGTTTGAACTGCCTTACGGGCGCCACCACTTTAGAAGAAGGAACCAGAGCTTCCGCATTCACCCCTACGTGCACTGTTGGGACTTCGGAGGAAAATGAAAATGAAAATGTTCCGGTGATTGAGGAATCGGAGACGGAGAAACCAGAGGATGTTGCCTCGGTAGTTACTGAACCCTCGCTCCCACCGCCCAAGAGGAAGGTCGGCTATGTTAAAGCTTCCTGTGGCCGTGGTGGAGTTACACCCCAGCGCTTGCTCAGATCGGATGTTTCCACAGGAAAAAGTTCCGGACATCCTGCATCAGCTACAAGCCGAGGTAAGCCGGGGAAAGGGATCTTGGCTAAGGTCCGAAGTGTCAGGGATGATTGGGTCAGGGACCCCAGAGCCCTTGAACTTATCAGAGGCGGTGATTCCTCATCCACTAGGAGTTACCTGCCGATGGAGGAATATGATACCTCCGACCTGGAGTCAGTCTCCGATCCAGGGGACGATGTGGCCATAGATGAACTGTTCGAGTGGAAGGGTTGGGATAAGATGCCACTGTCCTCGTCCCGTAGAAAAAGGGACCCACCCATGGTCACTGGGGATGATACACCCCGGGAGGAGGCCCAGGAGCCTGAGGAGGAATCTGTCCCGTTGTCTGCCCTTCCACCATTGGAGAGACCTGCACCTGTTGCCGGGATGGGACGAGTGTCATTGCGGGCCCCTATGTCTGGTCCGGAGGCAGTGAAAGTGCCTCGACACCCGGATGCCATAGTCTTACCAGGTATGGGAGATCGTGCAACCATGTCACCATTGTCCAGGATGCAGCGGTTATTTAACCAGAGAGTGGCAAACGAATATGGGTGGGAATACCCGTACTTGCCTAAAGAGTTGCTATTTGAAGTGGAGGCCTATAGAGATCGGTGGTACGCGGACTTTCTCTGGACTTACCCCAGGCCCGTAGGTACTATACATGCTAACCCGCTAACACCGCTCAACCTCTTTACACAGGAGGGTACGAACTTGTGGCCTGGTGTACCCTCTCTACCTGCGAGGAGCCAAAGGCAGGTAAAGGGGGTTGAGGTCGCTATATATATATATATATATATATATATATATATATATATATATATAGCACACAGATCTTTTTCCCCCTCTTACCTTCTCAAGCAGGGGGATAAGACACACCATGCCACATGCCCATGTCCTCTAGATTATAAAGGTCAGGCGGTGTTACATACTTGCGAGTTGCTTCCTTCTTCTGGTTCTCCCCTCTATGTTTATAGAGGCGAGTCTTTATCTTTCCCAAATGAGGTCAATGTCCACACAACATATCTACTCCAACGTGAGTTTATTTTATCTTGCTTTCAGGAACCAGAGAATTGAAGTGAGAAAAAGATAAGCAGATAGAAGTGGATTCAGGCACACTCTTGGCTTCGTCGCCACTCGGCCCCGAGTGGGTACAGCTCACCCGGATAGTCACTCAATAGCACTAGCAGCCGGCTTGATGCTGGAACAATGACTCAGTCCCCTCCAAGGACCAAATCAAGGAGATCCCTCCTGAACTTTCAACACTCCGCAGAGGCAGTCTGCGAAGTGAGGAATCCTTCCCTCCGACAGGTCACCAGGCCTTTCCCGAGTCAGAAATACTCTATTACTCGCCCTCTTGTTATGGGATCGATCCTCCCCTGGTTTCCTCTGTGTCAGAGCGGTTACCCTCACGCGGGTTCCCTGGGACTCCTCTTCGGTTATAGACCCAGTCAAAGGTACTGGGCCTACCTGAAACTCTGTAGCCTCAGGCTAAAGGTGCCCGAGACTCCTCGATCAAGATGGGGCGCACCCCCCTCTGAGGGGTATCTCCCTCCGGGCAGTGGGCCCCGGAAAATGCTCTCATCCGGGCATTGGCCCCGGGAATTGCTCTCCCCCGGGCATGGGCCACGGGAAATGCTCCCTGTGTAATGGCGCTGCCCCTTATATATCCTCTCCCAGCATGCACAGCAGGCCAGAACAGCCCATTAACGGCAGCCGAGAGAGGACATCCAATACCTACTCCATCACCTGTGGTTCAACACCGGGTACAGGTGACAACACCACCTATACGCCCAAAGGGGAACTGCACGCCAGGTGACACAGCAGTAAGGCAGAGTCCAAATAATTAAGAGACCCGAGCCAAACTATTGCTCTGGTCACCCATAAATTTAGGTATAGCGGGGTTAAATTTGGGGACCCCGCTACATAAACCCCCCTCTAAATGAGACACTGTCCCCAGTGTCTGGAATAAATTCACACACTCAGTCCTGAACAAGCGCAAATTTATTCCTGAAACTATGTACAATGCAAGGATGGTGCCTGAATCAAGACCTGAAGTATAGCAAAGAGGGAGAAGGACAGAAAAAAAAACAGTTTTCAAATGTACATACACATTATGTAACAATCCCTCCCATCATCCTATCACAACTATATCCCACCCTTTCTCTGGTGTAGTTGCAAGATGGTCTTCCTGCAGGGAAAGAAAAACATTATACATGCTAAATATTCTACACACTATTAACATTCTAACACTATTAATTAGAAGTAAACTATCTCTCCAAGGAAAGATAGCTCCCTTCTACTGAAGCTGCACACACTGATGCCGCGTACACACGATCGTGATTCACGGCGGTGAAAACACCGCCGTGAATCACGGCATGAAAAAAAATGAAAAACGAGGGAACGGCATGTTCCCCCACACACGACCGTTTTTCCCGTCATTTTTTTTTTTGACGAGAAAAACGACCATCTGTGGGCTCCGCGGCAGTGTCTCCCTATGGGAAAACTGCCGCGGAAAAAAATGATGGAAAAAACGATGAGAAAATTTAGAACATGTTCTAATTTTTCTCGTCGTTTTTCCTGCCGTTTTTCTCAACGAGAAAAACGGCATAAAGCCCACAGACGATCGTTTTTCTCGGCGAAAAAAAAAAATGACATTTTTCCCGACGGGAAAAATGATCGTGTGTACGCGGCATAAGCCTAGTGTATGAAATGACATTTCCCTAAAATAAATGCATAAAGAAAAAGTCCGGCAAACCACTACCACCTAGTGGCAGCACAAAACATTATCTAGCCTAAGTGCGTACAGACGCACCACAACACAAAGTTCCCTTCGGTTGATCACAGCGGGTTCCAGCTTTGCCCTGACTAACTCTACCCCACAGTTCAGCTCACTTTTTTTTTTTCAAAAGAGGGAAGTAAAAAAAAAAAACTTGTCCTTCAAACCTCCAGAGAGTAAATTCCCTGGGCATAGAGTCAAACAGCAGTTCAAGGCATTGTCCCTGAAGTGGTATAATAAAAAAAAACACAAGTCCCACTTCAGAGATAAAAAATGGGATCAGGGAGATCAAGAGACTTCCAGTCCTTATCCAAGCTCTCTATGGAATATATCACATCGTCTCTGTTTTTACTGCAGATCACGACCTGATCCGCATGTATGTGCCGACCCAGAGTCCAGTCTTTTCGGCAGCCTTTGTATCGCTCAGTCATTACAGCCGAACATGTAAAATACCTATGGCCCTTCTTTACCTCCAAATGATCCAAGACAATATCACTGTACCATCGTTCCCGAAAGGCCTCAATTTCAAAGAGCAAGTTCCTTGGAACGTACGGATACTCCCATCCATAGTCCGTAGAAACCTTTTGATTTAATAGCCATTGCAATTGGGCCAAAGGCGGCATGGTCGCCCGATCTCCAGTTCCTGGCAAGACAATAGCATCCGGAGATCTGCCGGGGCGCACGGGCTCCAACTGTGGCATAGGCGGCCTTAATGAGGAACGGGCCTCCGGAACAGCAGGCACGGAAGACACCAGAGCATGCAAGGTGAACACAGGAACAACCTCTCCAGCAAGAACAGGGGTTTCCACCCGGGGTGCAGTTTTCCCAGAGTCCATGGGCGATCCCTTTACACTACGGGGAGAGGTTAGCGAAATTTTGTCCCATCCCTTCTTTGCAAACAGTTCATCTATTTCGACATCATCGCCAACTTCAGAGGAAGAATATATATCTGAGGTATCGTACTCTTTCGCTGGCATATAGTTCCTAGTCAACACTGACTCCTTTACTTTCAAAAGTTCCCGTGGGTCAGGTACCCTAGCATCCATAATGGAATGAACGCTGAGCTTCTTCCCTTTCCCCGGCAAACTTGACACCGTTCTCCCAGCCTCCTTACCTTCCTCCTCCGTGGATCGCATGGAGATCCCTCCAGCTAGACGATTCAGGTAGGCGCTGGGTTAGGCCTTGACCACGGCTGCGGGAAGCCTTCACATATCCCACCTTCCACTTAGCAGGTAAGAGAGGACTCCATTGCAACCAAGGCAGCATCCACTGTGTTTGCGGCCTCCAGCACTTTAATGGCTGGAGCTTCAATCTGTAGTTCCGCTATCTCC